>VNJZ01011480.1:0-20304 GCA_008042795.1 Drosophila asahinai
GTACATATATGCAATAGAATATGATAATTTGATTTAAATCTATCCTTAGCCATATAAACATTTTGACCAAAGTTATTAATTTATCCTCAGGGTGTATTATTTTTACAGCGGGTGAAGCTGCTATGGGATTGCTAGTAAAATAGATAAAACGCACTCTGCTACAGAAATAATACTATGCTGCATGTTTCAACCAGAAACCTAAAATTTAAGAGATTATTTACGGAAGGAAATTATATTCAGACACAGGTCGACAAAAATCGATCTTTTATCTGCTCGAAGACCAAACGCCATGGATTCTGAAAGGTCTTTATCTGTACTTTGCTAATTTGAGGTCAAAGTATCAAAAGTATACATTTGGAACTTTTCAAGGCTTACCTAGCCCAGAGCTGGTATTCAGCTTAAGATGAGCTTTAATCTTTTTTACTTCAACAGTGAAAAAAACAATAAAGGGGGACCTCTGCTTCTAACGTCATTTGGTTTCCAATTTTCGCAATGTTGTATAAATGTAACAAATCTGTTTTCTGATTTGAGATTATGATTTCGACACACAAAACAAACGCTATAAGGTCTGTCTCTGGATATTCTCTGAATTTATTCTTAAAATATTAACAAAAATTCTGTAAAGGTGGACAAAACATCAATGTTCCGACCCCAGAGCCGAGACTCTAAAAAGGTGTTGACAAAATAAAGTTCGTAAAGTGCATTATAACCAATAAACCAAAGGTCCCCCGAGGTGAGATATACATATGTACATAAGTACCGATGGCACCTCAACTCAAAAAATTTGTGATATAACATTTTGAGCTACCAGCGTGCCTTCACCTCTTCACGTCTTCAGTTTCAGGGCTAGATATTTTGTATCTTAGTGGCGAAAACATAGCTTGTCAAGATGCAGTTTCAACCCTTTTACAATACTTACCTTTCGATTAAGATATAAATAATGCTGATGGGACTATTGTAGCAGATTTTCAATTCTACGGCTTTATATAGTAACCCACAGTCTTGGTGCTCATTGTCAATATGTGGCCTGCCGCCCAC
Source organism: Drosophila asahinai (assembly GCA_008042795.1). Lineage (NCBI taxonomy): Eukaryota > Metazoa > Arthropoda > Insecta > Diptera > Drosophilidae > Drosophila > Drosophila asahinai. The sequence continues at coordinate 1,039 of VNJZ01011480.1, forward strand.
AGTGATTAATCATTTGATTCCTTAAGTTAAATTGTTACTTTAAGTTTAAAATGATTAGCATAAGATTATATTGAAGAAGGAAGAAATAATATTTAATACGTAAAGGAGTGCGCGCAATTCAAGAGAACGTGACAGCCGTATTCAGCCGGTGTATTCAGTCATCTGGCAACTCTGCACTTGCTCGAGGATTCGAGTAACAGCTGATCTTGCCAAATATATGCCGGAGTTTTAATCGATGTCAATGACCTCTTTGGAAACAACGCAACCGCAACACTAACTAATTGCCTTTGAGGAGTTCAAGGGAGCAGAGCCTGGTCAGTGACAGTCGGCTATGACGGAAACAGGGTATCAGAGCGCGTTGTTGTTGCCTTTTCATAACGCAAGGGTCCAAAAGCCTGGCTCGTGACATTCGGCTTGATGACAGACGGGCACGTCTCTGATAATGACAGAGTAGGAAAGCACAGCAAGTGAAAGTCTCGTTTGGGAATCACAGAGTAGCACAGGATAGCCAGGACGACGCGGTCAAAGAGTAGGAAAATAAACATGTTTGAAAACGCGACATCTTAATTTTAGGATTCCATAATTCTCTATGTGTATGTATGTATATACAATATATTATCAAAAAATTTTAAGCAAATCCGTTCTCAAAATAAGAAAAAAACCATGTTTGAAAACGCGACATCTTAATTTTAGGATCCTATAATTCTCTGTGTATATATGTATAGTATGTATATACATATGTACATATGTACACCCTGCAGGTCCACATCAAAGTCTGTCTCGCTCACTTTCTTTCTTCAAAAATAAAGTTGGTGACACTTCGACTATATCTTCGAGTCAAGTATTTTGAACAGAAGTTTTGAAAACAGAACAGAAATAGAATTTTATTTGAATGCTCTTAAAAATGGTACATTTCCCTACTAATTACAAAAGAATCTGAATAGACTGGATTGATTGGTTGCACTTGCTAGTTATTCAGGCCTGGTACGTTGGCCGTAAAGGAGATGCTTAGTGGCGGAACTTGCTGGGATTGGGGCGAGCACGGCGGCTGGCGGAGTCGGGGGAACCGTATGCGATGGCGTGGCTAGTGGCGGATCCTCCCTCTCCTGTGCTAAAGGAGTTGGCGATAGCGATAGCGCCGCCATTGGTACCTCCGAAGTCGATGGGGAAGAAAGTACCGGCAGGCAGTGGGGCGGCGGGCTTCTTTGAAGGCTTGCTTCCGGCCGGAGCGGCGGCTTTGACGGGCTTCTTAGCAACTGGACGCCGGGCGTTGGGCACGCGGACGGGATTGACGGGTTTCACGGGCACGACCTGTTCCTCCTCGTTATCCTCGACATCGTCCTCCACGGCGTTCTCCGCCTCCTCATCATCCTCGATGGCGGCAGCCTGGGGCTCCTCCTCCTCGGACGACTGATCCAGCTCGACAATAACCTTCTTCTTGGCTGGCAGGTAGCGATTAACGGGCACAACGGGGGCAGCCGGAGCAATCGGAGCGGGTGCGGGCAGTTCGGACTCGGCCACTGGTACGGGAACAGCTTCTTCTTCAGCGGCAACGGCGGCGACAGCGGCTTCTTCGGCAGCAAAGTTAAAATCACGTGGTACCTTTGCGGCATCGTCAGCAGTTTCGGGTTCGGGCTCGGCCTCCGATTCAGTCTGGGGCACAACATCGGCATCGATTGCCACCTGGACAACTGGGGCCTGGTCAGGGAAGGCCTCAGCTACGGAGCTAGCGCCGTGGGCACCGGCCGCAGCCAGGACATCCTCGGCGTGGACTCCCTCGGCGCTGACCTCGGACTCTGCGTGATTGCAATCTTTGGTTAGGGAGCGTATGGTTAGTGCTGGCTAGCATGTCTTATGGGGCTGCTTACCCTTCAAGTAGGTGCCGGTGGCGACGGTCTCGCCGGCAACAAGGGCGCTAGCCGCCTGGGTGGAGCGTGCGTGGGTTCGGCCAGGCTGCACGTACTGCATATACATGAATCGCTGCTGGGGCGCTCCTCCATACCATTCGGCAGCGGCGGGCTGCTGGTAGTATACCATTCCTGGAACGAGGTATTGCCGGTCTTCAGTAGTGTATCGAATGGGAATGGAACGGGGATGAGTGTGATTCGTGAGATTTGTGAGTGATTCAAGATGCTGCGAATGCGTAATCCTTTTGGTGCTAAACTCACTTTTCCTGGCGGGCAGGGCGTCGATGTTGGCCACAATCCCAGCGATCAGCAGCAGAGCAAGGGCCACACTGAACTTCATTTCGGACTGATTTAGGATTCGGTTGGGGGAACAAATGTAAGTTAAATCCTAGGATTGGTCAGAGAGTTTGGACTCGGGGATATGGGTACTGATCACGGCAGGAGCTAAACTTGTCACTGAAGTTTCCACCAAAGAAGTGATGTCTGTTCAGGGCAACGAGTTAGATTTATATACGCGGCGCGGCGCAAAAAGGCCAGCGCAACGAGCATAATGAGAGACGGTCGCAAAAAATCGGATATACCCATAGGCAGCGACCGATCACTGCTTAATATGCAGCGGAGATCATCGCGGGAACGTGCGAACCATCCGCCTAGCGACTCCACTGGTGGTTGGCGACGCTGATCGCCACACTGAGGAATGGAGTATTACCAAAGTGATTGTCGAACGGTGGACCGAATCGCACAATGGTACTGGGCCAAAGATCGGACTCGGATCGCCAAAAATATCCATGCAGCCGTGGGGACACATGTGGGCCATAAAATCTCAATTGGCACTTTAATTTTAAGGTCATTCCGAAGCCCCATAGTCAGAAAAGACGGACGCAGGTTTATGGGTGCGTGTGTGCCTTATCGCCCTGATAGAAGTGCGCCGCAAAGTGAATTAAAATAGCCAACCCAAGACATGCGCTGCATGAGCAATCCAGAGTAGATCAGAATGGATCCAGACGGTGATTCAGAAGTTAATTGACGTCAGCTAAAGTTCTTGTGGGGTGCCAGGTGTGACTGTCAAATGTCAATTTCTGAAGGTTTTTGCCCTGCATCGGCCATTGTGAAACTCCCCGGTCTCTTGAGCCTATCGCTCGCCGCCTCTTTGCAATAATCTTACACTCTGATGCACTGACTGTCAAAATGCCGTTTTGTTTAATATTTTTAACAGTCACTAGCGACATTTGATAAGCGCCACATCAATGGCGAAGTCATCGGCGTCAGATATGGAATTTAAATCAATTTGATCTATTAAAAAAGAAGAAGAAACTGGTAGTTATTTTTTTTTATTAAGAGTTGTCACTAATGAGGTTAAAAAGTTCATTTTCACACCCACAAGGGAGAATACTTTACCCAGTTCGTTCAGTTGGTGGGTTTTTATATTAGGCAATCTGCTTTATGATTGATCCAAAACAAATTCCAAAATATCAATTGTTTATTCAAATGCTTTATAGTGAATTAGTATGTTTCGCTTGACAATGGCCCGTATCGCCAATAAAAAATGACTATTAGATTAGCATGGTGAACTTTGGATGCCCTTGGACCACCACTTCAAAATCGATTTGCTTGACGTGTCTTTAATTTTATTAATTGTGCTCAACTGGGTAAATTTTCGAAACCATTTTGTGCTAATCTTAAACTATGTAAGTTGCATAAGGAGAAATCATATACTAGGACAATTTTATATATTATTGATCAGTATCTTGCCATGTCAGCGTGTCTGCCTGTCTCTGGCGCATCACGATAAAGACAATTATAAAATGTTTTTTACAATTTAAGTATGTTTTTATGTCCACTACTTTGCGAGTACAATTGGATAATAAACATGGGAATTATTAGAAAGTAAATTTGCAATCCACATACTTTATGCCATCTCAATCGTACTTGCCTCTAGACGGTAACAATGGTTTTGAACTGGCCATTTAAAAGTATGTTTTGTAATGTCTGTATAACTTAGAAATATTATTTATTAATTCGATTGGAGTAATCGTATTGAAAATATAACCTAGTGATTCGTGCATTATATGATTTGGGATCAGTGCGGCGCTAAAAAACGGATTTGTCTTTTAATTGAATACACAAAGCTTAGGTTTTGGGTATCTCATAGCCTACTAGCCTACTCTACTGTACAGTTCAACAGTCTATACTACAGTTGGCTCAGAGCATAGAGTGTACGCCCAAGAAACCATAACTCACACTCTCGGTGCTATTTTTTTTTATTTTCTTTCCTATATATATATACATTTTTTTTTTTTTTGTATACTAAAGAAACATTGTCGACAGGAATGACTAAATTCTATGTTATAAAAATAATTTTAACAAAACATACAAATATTTTAATAGTATTTTTAACAACAACAAATGGTTTTATTACAATTTTAAATAGTAATTTTACATTTTATGATAGGACTTTTACTATTTTAATAGTACTCTTTGAAAAACAACAAAATACATGAGAAGAGAAATAGTATCTTTTACTATTTTCATAGTAGGTTAACATAAATCATACTTTTGGTGTGAAAATTAAAAACAAAATACTTCGAAATCATTAAAATCGTATGTTACTATTTTTTTCTTTGGTGTGTACGCACTTGACAGAAAACCAACAATAAAATACATGCAAAATGTTTACATAGCATTCTAACTATTTTTCTAGGTTGATTTTAGATAGTTTTATTTTTTTTGTGATACGTGCGTAACCAATCCTTAAAAGATAAACATTTTACGTTTTATTTAATATTTTTGTTTTTGCTTCAATTTTTTATTTCGAATATTTTCCCTATGATTACGTAATCATAAAATTGTTTCCCAAAAATAATATAAAAAATATGTTGTTATATATTTTGATATAAAATGATTACGTTATCATTGTTAAAGAACCCCCTCCCCAAATAATCAAACATAATAATTCCCCTAGGTGATTACGTAATATATGGACAGCCACTTTTGTATTTTTCTAGGCTATGCTATCAGTTGTACACTTTTGGCAAATTAAGTTTCACTCGTTGCTGTGTAAACAAACAATTATTATATGTTTAAAATATTCGGTTTAAGCTGTTATACATTTTCCAGAATTATAACCGACATGGAAGAACCAATGTAATAGGAAAAAACAAAACAAAACATGAAACCCAATATACTTTTATATCCTGTTCGACACCTGTTTATCAGCTCCCGGCTGGGGGGCTGTTTATTCAAATTGTGAGATGTTTTTTGATAGCATTTTTGTTTCTGTTTTTTTACGTTTCATTTATTTCCCTAATTTGGAACACCCAACACCATTAAATCGAATGTCCACAGCACTAGATAGACAAAGACCACAGAGAGCCGATATGCAAACGGAATTTTAATTATTTTGCTTAAAAAGCTATTTGTGAGCGATTGGTGTCGGACAACACAAACACGCGACGTTGGTATTCGAAATTTTACAATAGGTAGAGTAAATATACCTTCGAAAGGCAGTTTCGCACCAAGCAAGAACTTTTCGGGTCGATTTAATTCCATTCCGCTGGCACCAAATTTGGTTAAATGCGTTAATCTGACATTTATCACTGGGCCTGCGGCTTCAGTTGGTCCAGACCAAGGCCAAGACACTTCACCCTGCCTGACAATGCAATTAATCAACTGAAATTAAAATTAAGTTAATTCCAGGCAGCTCCACATGCGGTCATGGGTCCCGAAGCATGCTTTCGAAAGATCTGCGTTTCAAAGTCTTTGGCTTAATATTGGTCATACTCCATTTCTGACATTCTGCAGTAGTTATAATTTTTACATTGGCAGGCAAAATATCTTGTAAGTGTTACCTTTTTTCCTTGCCAGAGGTTAATATGTATGTGTTGTCTGCACCTCCATATATGAGTAACTTCATAAAGAGATTTATTAAAAAACCATTGTAACCAATGTAACCAACGTTATTAAATTTTTGAAAGGCGTCTAATAAAAATGTTGTATGCATATTTGTATGTTCTGAATAAAACCTTTTATCCTTGGTTGTATTGTCCCAGTAGTCCCAAACGGTATAAAGTATCTATACGAGGTGTGTTAAAAAGAATCGCGAATTTTGAATTTTCGCGGGTTACGTATACTAGAATTTCGATTTTTTTGTGGCACTTGTTGTTGACAGCTGTTTTGCTTGCGCGTGTTTTGGATCGTCTTCGATTTTTACCTATTCAAAAAAATGGATTAGAGAACATGTATCGCAGATCTCAGAAGCGGAGAAGATGTGAACGACGAAGAGCGCGCCGGACGCCCTAGCACTTCAACAACAGACGAAATTATTACCAAAATTGCTCAATTGCGACCAAAAAGAGCATCGCATGAACATTGCTAATGAGATGTTGGACTCTGTCCGCGCCGACCCAAATTTGCTCCAGAGGGTCATAACTGGTGACGAATCGTGGGTTTATGGTTATGACGTGGAAACCAAAGCTCAATCATCTCAATGAAAACTGCCGCACGAGCCAAGACCGAAAAAAGCGCGTCAAGTTCGATCGAATGTGAAAGTTTTGCTGACATTTTTCTTCGATTGCAGGGGCGTGGTGCATCATGAGTTTTTGTCATAGGGAATAACGGTGAATAAGGAATATTACCTGCAATTTGCGCGAAGCAATCCGCCAGAAACGCCCGGATTTGTGGAAGAACAAAAATTGGCTTTTGCGCCACGATAACGCCCCTGCTTAGTAAGCAGCCTACACATCGTTGCTTGTGCGCGACTTTTTGGCCAAAAACAACACACTAATGATGCCGCAGCCACCGTATTCTCCAGATCTGGCCCCCTGTGACTTTTTCTTGTTCTTTAAACTGAAGAGGCCCATGAAAGGACGACGTTACGCTACGCTTGACGAGATAAAGACGGCATCGAAAAAGGAGCTGAACAAGATAAAAAAAAAAGATTTTTGAAGTGTTTCGAAGATTGGTAAAACCGATGGACAAGTGTATAATGTCTTATGGGGATTACTTTGAAGGGGATAAAATAGATATTCATGAATAAAAAAAAAATATTTTGAAAAAACACAAAATTCGCGATACTTTTTGAACACACCTCGTATTATAATTGTCCAGAAGTTTGCAATGCAGTGAAGGAAGCATCTCAGACCACATAAAGTATATATATTCTTGATCAGCATAACCAGCCGAGTCGATTTAATCATGTCCGTCTGTCCATCTGTCCGTCTGTAGTCTCTCAGTTTTTTAGCTATCTGTATAACAGATAGCCTTCTTTCTGTTCCAGTCAGTTTATATGTCGGAACGGCTGGAATCGGACCACTATATCTATATATAGCTGCCAAAGGAATGATCGGAAAATAAATGAAACAAATTATAACTTTTCTGTTTTTCAACATATTTTTATAAATTTCGAGATAAAGTTGATTTTTACAGGTCTAGAATTACTGTTTTAATTTCATTAAGATCGGGCAACTATATCATATAGCTGTCATAGAAGCGATGGCATAGTGGGGTAACAGATGCCAAAATGGCGACCAACAAAGCGTGATAGAGGAGCCATGGTAATTTTTTCTTATCAAGTTTAATTTACTTATAAAAAAAGCTTAGTTACAAAAAAAAAATTTTTTTTTAATATTTAAATAAAGTACTTTTTTGTTTTAATTATGTAAAATTATATTATGCTATAATGGTACTATTTTACGATATATTCGCTGAAAATTAGGTAGCAATTAGTAGTTTAAACCAATTTTAAATATACAAATTACAATTTTTAATAATAATTCAAATATAAAAACATTTTTTTAAATTCAAAATTCATTTTTTAAAAAGATTTTAGTCAAAATATATTACAGGGAGCTGAACATATGGTAAATTATTATAAGTTGTATAAAGTTATTACCAGCTTTTGCCTTACTGTTAACCTTTTTTGTGTATTAATAACTTAACGTATTAAGAAAACAACATTTTAAGCTACAATTGATTTAAATTAATTAGGCTTTTTACTCACAGAAGCTAGTCTGGTAAGGGACCCTTAGTTTCTTAAACTTATACCAATAACTCATTAACTATAAAAGTAACGCAACAAAAGTTGCCAGATTCGAATTCTGGCACCAAAATTGGCATAGAAAACGATTTAAGTTTGGAAAATTATCTCTGTAAATGGTAAATACAAAATTAAAAGGTTTGTCTTTTTTTAGGTTAGGAAACTGTTAATCGATTTTCTCAAAAAAGGCACAAAAGGGCACGTCTATTTTTACATATATGAAAGTTTTATCAAATAGTATTTTTCACTAAAATATGGAGACGGCGAAACCCGGTACTTCCGAGAATCCTCTATAGTTCTGTAGAAATAAAGCTTAATTTAAGGTTTAACAAATATATTTTTTAAAAATATAATTTAATAACATTTAAGCATTATAAGATAATTCAAAATTAGTTTATACGTCAGATATTTTTATGGCATACCAAATTTTTTATTTTTTAAACAGGTTTTTTGATACATATATTTAAAAATTAAGGAAAAGTGTAGTTTTTATTTTCATATAAAATTTAAAAAAAAAAGTGCATCTCTGTGAAAGGATTGTGGTGGTCGTGTAAAACATAATTCAAAATCTTTTATAGAAAATGAAAGGGTACTTTAAGTTGCCATCAAAAATTGGCGAAATCAAAAATTTTAGTTTAACATTAAGCGCCAAAACTGGCTCTGTTACCCCATTGTGGATCGGTTGATTTATAGAAACGCTGTTCGCGTGTCTGAATACTAGGCTTAAAAGGTAAAAAACATTTTTATTTTTCAATTTAACCGAAATAAGTAGACTTTCAATGATCCATTGCAGACTGCAAGGGTATACAATCTTCGGCTTACCGAAGCTAGCTTCCCTTCTTGTTTTTTTATACCCTTGCAGAGGGTATTATAATATTGACCAGATGTTTGCAACGCAGTGAAGGAGGCATCTCCGACCCCATAAAGAATATATATTCTTGATCAGCATCACCAGCCGAGTCGATCTAGCCATGTCCGTCTGTCTGTCTGTCCGTCTGTCTGTCTGTCCGTCTGTCTGTCTGTCCGTCTGTCGGTTTCTACGCGAACTAGTCTCTCAGTTTTTGAGCTATCGAGCTGAAATTTTCAGAATAATCTTATTTCTTTAGCACGCAGTATTTATATGACGGAACGACCGAAATCGGACTACTATATCCTAAGCTGCCATAAGAATAATGGCGAAATTATTGAAACAAAAAATTTAACTTCTCTGTTTTTCAACGTATTTCCATAAATTTTGAGATATAGCTGTTTTTTATGGTTCTAGAATTACCACTATATCATATACTTGCCATAGAAGCGATCGGTTGAATTATATGAAAATGTAAAATTCTACATGTAAAATGTAAAATTTATAAAATTCGATGTTTTTTCAACATTACTAAAATGGTTCGATTTTCAATGAGCCAATTGCAGACTGCAAGGGTATACCAACTTCGGTTTACCGAAGCTAGCTTTCTTTCTCGTTTTTACGTTAATTTCGCCATCATTCCTATGACAGCTATAGGATATAGTGGCTCCGGCATACATAAATACTGGATGCAAAAGAAAGAAGACAATGCTGAAATTTTCAGCTTGATAGTTCAAAAACTGAGAGACTAGTTCGCGTAGAGACCGACAGACAGACAGACGGACGTCAAAAAATATATACTTTATGGGGTTAGCGAAGCCTCCTTCACTGCGTTGGAAATATCATGGAAAAATTATAATACCATCCGCACCAAATTTTGTGGGTCTAGCTCTGATAGTCTTGGAAATCACTGTGGACGGCAGTCCACGTAGTGACGATGAGCACCGAGACTGTGGTGCGCAAGGAGACTACTATATACAGCCGTAGAATTGAAATCCTCCTGCGACGATAGTCCGATCAAAACCATTTATATCTTAATCGAAAGGTATTGCAAACCTCTTCGATAGTTCATACTAAGATTTTTCAAAAACGGATTAGTTTAGGAGAAATGGGAGTGAAAGCGCGAAATTAAAAATATTTAAAATTGGAGCTATTGGGGCCGGTGGAGCAAAAATCCCCAAATTGTTAATGTTGTTGTGATCTAGCTTTAAATACGCGTCGAATGACACCTCGATCATCCTAATCCGAAACTCCGTTCAAAAGATATTCAATAAACAAGATTTTTTGTTTTAGAGTCCAGGAACTACTTTTATTTTATTAAACAGCTCGAGCTGAACATTTTTTGTTTTACGACTTTTTGGGTTTCCCGCTAGTTTGGCGAGAAAACAGCTAAAGAAGCTAGATTTCCCGCGCCCATAACTTCTAAGCGACTAAAGCTGCAGAAACGAGCTTTATGTCGTTAGAAAGGTAATTTGAAATGATAATAGCTTTGCCTTGAAATAATTTATCTAAATATAATATTTCAGAATTTATTATTAAAATACATTTTTTTTTTAGTTTTTGAAGTTTTTTTAAAAATGGCTATAACGATTTTGATAGTCACTCAAGGCCATATAGCCCTTGATATTTCTCAACTTTTGGCATATAACACATTACTGGGAAAATTCGCTTTCTCGAGATATTACTCATTAAAATTAGTAGCAAAGATCCCATTTACCTAATTTTTTACATGCACTATTCTTACATTTATGTAAGAAATCATGTAGAGTCATATAGAGACGTGCACAATGCAATAAATTTTAAAACAATCGAAGGAAATTTAATATAATTTAAATTTAAAAGAAATCCCTAAAAAAAATTTTCAATCATGATTACGACGGGACAAATGTTTGCGTCATGATTAGTAATTATGCTCATTCAGCACAACTATCGTATAAAATCCATCAGTGATCTGTTATCATGTTGTTCTGGTGAACGCAACCAATAACTTTATGGCACATAATGGGTTAGTATAATGTTTTCATATGTTTATTTTACCCTTAATAAGATTCAGGAGCAATATTCTTTTTTGAAGCGGTAAAATAAAATAATGTGGAATCGCCTCATATTGCTAAATAATATAATAATATAAGTAGTCTGCTTGCAGTAGAGTGTGCACACTGTACACACAAAGTAAATGTGTATTCAACCTATTAGGTTGTGTACACACTAATCTGTTTACTATGTTTAATGCCGTGTGCTCATACAAATAATTTTTTATTCCGTAAATCGCCCTAGAATTGTGTAAATTTTATCTTATTTTAAGACTAATTTGTCAAAAAGATTAAGGCAATTCGCCATGGGCTACTTTTTTAAGTAAGTAAACAGTTGTAAAAGTGCCGCGTGTTATCTGTCCTAATAAATGGATTTTAGCATCGACATATGCGGCAAGGCTTCCATTTGAGAGACAGTAATTCCATCGAGCTTGTTGGCCTTCTCTGCATTACCCTTTTCAAAGGTTACTCTTTGAGATATGTCCATTTCAGCTTTCAAATCATCGCTCTGTGTTGAAACCCAACCGGCAGACATTGCAGTGACAAGTGTCAACATCGGTTCAACTGTACACATGCGCGATTAGTTTTCATTGAAGACTTTCCCCCTGTTTCCTCCGCAGCCCCCAGATCCGATCGATGATGAAACTAAACCGGCAGCTTTGACTAGAGTAGCAACAATTCGACTGAGACTGCGAATGCTCAGCTACTGTTCTCTTGACTGCCCGACAATTGGCCAACTTGCCAACTGGCCAACTCTGCACGATAGCGATGACGACGGCGGCGGGATTGCGAAATTTTAGCAAGCAACTCAAATCAAGTTTTCCCGCCGAACGAAAGCCGCGCTGAAAATATGGAAATAGCAAGACTTAATTCAGTTTTCATTTACTGCTCGGCGACGTTGGTCGGCACTGGGCAGGTGTGGTCAGTTCCTCAAATATTGACCGCAAATAAGGATAAATTCGACTGCTAACAAGATGGGATTGCTCTTGGAACAGATTTCGCTGCTAGTGGCCTTGGCCATATGCGTGGTTCGAGGCGACGATGGGTTTTTGACAGAGCCGCGTAAGTGCTGAGGTCCTGAGATCGACTATGGACCACAATCTAATCCCTATAATCATTAAGTGGTTGCGGAGCCATAAGACCAATGGCACTCCTACCCAGGTGCAATATCATTAGATTCCCGGGCCTTGGCTAACACACAGCTGTCACTAACGAGCTGGAATTTGTTATTGCATTCCGACAAAAATTGTGCAACTCTAAGCCGGACTTGTTTCCGTCCTCTCTGTGGGTATTTTGTTTGTCTTACTCGCACTCGAATCGAAACCAATCCTAGTCCTACTGCTATGAACTGAACTGAACTGAACTAAAATTCTAATCGAACCGCAGCAGATTACATCAAGGAGTGTAGGATAGCCGACAAGGACTTTGTCAACTGCTCCACCCACAGCATTCAGCAGCTGTTTGATAAACTCAACGACGGTGGCTATACCCTATGATTAGATGGTCTTACTTTTATTACAATGAAATTGACTTTCAGGCATTCCCGGGCTCTCCAGCATAAAGAGCTTCGATCCATTCTATCTCAACCGCATCCGAATCACTCAAGGCAATAGCAACGCAATTAATCTCAAGGTGGAGCTGGCCAACGTTAAGATCATTGGATTTGGGCATACGCACGTGCTGGAGAGTCAGTGAGTCTCGATCCGAGTCGGTGTTCGGGACCCTTGACGAATTGGCTCTTAGTCTTAATTTCCTTTCAGGGTTTTCAAGAAGGACTATAGCTGGAAGACAACGTTCACCCTGCCCGTAATGAAACTTCAGGGCGAGTACAGTCTGTTTGGTCGTATCCTGCTCATCCCTCTAAACGGAAAGGGACAGGTATTTCTAGATGCAGAAAACATGACAGTGACAATGCACACGAAGACGCGGCTCTACTCTAAGGGCGGATTCACTTTCTATAATGTGACCAGCCTACACGTTGACTTTAAAATGGACGGCCTTAAGTCGCACTTCTCCAATCTGTTCAATGGCAACAAGCAATTGGGTAGGTTACTTTAAGAATAAGGAAAAATAACCTACTAGAGCCACCTTGCTGTCATTCTCCCAAGTGACTTCTTAAACGTTGATAGGCTTAGATGTATCTAATCATTTTCCTTATTCTTAAAATCGAGTAGCATGGTGAAACTCACATATATTTCGCATTTGCTCACTTTGTTGCTATCACCACTATTACTGTGGGTTTTTATATGTTAAAAGTGCTAAATAGTTTTCCGTATCTATTTTCTGCACATTTTGACCGCAGAGGACAGTACGAATAAGTTCTTCAACGACAACTGGCGGATGCTGGCTGATGCTTTGTACACGGTCATCACCCAAACCATCGAGGACATTCTGCTGGACGTGCTGAAGAAGATATTTCATTTCATACCGGCCAACTACTTTGTTAGCGATATTCCAACACCGGAGCAACTATACGGGAGGACCAAGCCGAAACCCAAATGAGAAAATTCAATATAGAAACTGGTTAAGGGTGCATCAGGGAATGGTAAAGCTTTGGTCCAGACAATAAAGAGGGGGGGAAATCTTCCGCCGACCCTTATTAAGTGAGCAGCACACATGACACATTGACTGTGAAAGCTAAAAAAGCCAAGGAAAAATCTTTTTGTGGGCGGTCCTCCTTCTTTTCAGGGCATTAGTGTCGTTCAACTGTTGCCTTAGTCCTCGGCCAAGTCTGGCCAAGAAGGCGGACTAAAAACTAATGGCGGCACCTTAGTCAGACATTGTCCGGCCGTGTCCAGGAAATATATCAGGATAGACGTCACAGCGCAGACAGTCGGCAAGGGATGGCTAGGCCGGTAAAAAAGCGCGCATTGCAAAACTGCATTCTGCAAATAAAGCCGTTAGACGACGAGACGAAATGGGTTTCCACTGAGGGTAACCGCACATATGGCAAAGTCAAAATCGGAGCCGAAACCACAAATAAAGGCGTAGCCGCGTGTTCAAATTAATTGCCGCAATAACAGAAGCAGACCCCAAATTAATTAAAATTTTTTACGCATGCTTTTCTTTTTGGCCCGCTAATAATTTGCTGTTGTTTCTGCACTTGCTGATGCTGCAGCCATAATTAAACCGTTCAGCGCAGCGCCAGCCATTACAAATGCCAAACAATTAGTTTAAATTTCATGCGCAATGCGTTTTCGGCCTTTTAGTTACTACGTTTTGCGGCTTGTGGCACTTCCCGCATTCCCTTCCAGCGCTCAGATTTTCCTTTTTTCCGACAGCGAGGCGGGCAAAAGCCAAAGCGACAAATCCCGTGCGTGATTGCAATAAATTCACCAACTCCTGGACCGAAGGCAGCCCCAAAATGCAGTTGCACACAAGGCAAACAAACAATAGCACGAGTCCATGCCAGAAAGGTACGGGGTTTCCTCGGATGAAAGCCCGGCAGACAATGGCAGAGCAGTAAAAACCAGAAGACAAACACGAATCGAAAAACTATCCTGAAGTGGGGTACGAGGGCTCAAAGTGCGGAAACAGTCGCCGAAAGTATTTCAATATTCCCAGCCAATGTTGTTCAATATTTGCAGTGACTGTGCATCAGATTCAGCCCCTGCCTCCAGAGCCTGTCAGTCGGGCGCCGTGGTAACATTTTCAGCCTAAAAGTATGTAACTAGTCTTTAAAAAGCACGCCAGAAACGCTGCATTAAGTACACACATTTAAAAAATTAATTGATTCGAAATCCTTATTTACTCCAAAACATTTATAAAGAAAAAGGAAAATACTTTAAACTGAAAAATCACAAGGATGATTATAATAAGGAAATGTATTATTGTTCACGCGTGAATACTATGATATATATCTATATATGTATATAAAAATCTATGCAGATGTGCTCTGCATGCGCAGGCGGGCTTATCTTTAAATATAGACAAATATTGTACATGTAATCTGAACCCCTGCATGGGATCTCAGAAGATAAGACGACCAGATGTGCGGTCTGCGTACGTCATAGAGTCAAATTAGAATTCAATCTCCGGAGACCGTTTTAAATAATATCAGTTTCTTACAAAAACTCGCGGTGTAAATGTCTTCTTATTTGGGACCGCATTACAATTATTCTCTATTAGATGGCATGCAGTTGGCGCCTTTGTATCGCGCGACCAAGGCTCGAATGCCTGCCTACAGCTTGCAACAGCAGTGCCTTAGGAGGGTGTGTTAAAATTCTAAGGTGCGACGCAACAACATCTGACGAGTTCCACAAGGCATCGCACTTGGGCCTACCCTCTTCGACCCTTATACAGCGGATATACCTACGAACGAGCGGCCAACAACATCCACGTTCGCTGACGACACTGCGATCCTAAGTCGCTCGAGGTGCCCAGCCCGAGCAACAACCAAACTAGCAAGTCATCTCATGGTAGTTGAGAAGTGGCTATCTGGCTGGCGTATTAAAATAAACGAACAAAAATGTAAACACATATCTTTTACTCTCAACAGGCAAACATGCTCCCCAGTATCCTTGAATACTACGCAGATTCCCCAATTCAACGATGTAACGTTTCTCGACGTATCTCGACGTACATATCTCGACTAACCTGACGAGGACACATCGAATGCAAGAAACTACATCTAAAACTAATAGCCAGCAGCCTCCACTGGATTTTAAACGCACGATCGCCACTGCGTCTGGACTGCAAGGTCCTGCTCTACAACTCCACGCCAAAGCCTATCTGGACATATGGCTCCCAGCTGTGGGAAAACGCTAGCAGCAGCAACATAGACATCATACAGCGCGCGCAATCAAAAATCCTGAGAACTATCACTGGGCACCATGGTATACTCGAAATCAAAACATTCGGCATTCTTGCAGTAAAAGATGAAATAGACAAGCAAAAGACGACCCACAGTAAAAAACTTACTAACCCTAATCACCTGGCAAGAGCCTTGATTCGGGTTTTCAGCAGAACCCGCCTACACCTAAACGACCTTCCAACCCAGCAATAATTTTCAGGACCATATAACTCTGTGCCAGTCATATGACTGTTAGTTAGGTTATTAATATAAGATTTGACACACTTATTGGTAGTCTCGAAAAGGAGAAGATTCAATAAATAACAGCAAAGTATAAAAAAAAGATATATATGTATATATTTTCTCTATGACCCTTCTATACAGCTTTACACGGCCTCTGAAAGCGCTTTCATTGAGGGATCTGTCGGCGAATATTTGGTGAGTGAACAAACCATATTTGGTATGAATTAATAGAAAATTGAAAATAAATATTTTAATCAAGTTTTTGCTAAACAAATCCTTTAAAAAATAGTCTTCACAAACTTTAAATTAACCCTGCAGTACCAGTTGTCAACAATAGACCGTTGTCATCAACGTTTCATCAACGCGCCGACTTCGGCTTCGGCCGAACCGACGCTCTCGATCAATCGTGTCAGAACCGACACTCTCGCTCTCAATGCACTTTCGCTCAATTTCTCTCTTCAAAAATTATGTTGATGAATCATCGATGAAATTTTGATGAAACATTGATGAATTGTTGATCAAATGTTGATGAATTATTGATCAAATGTTGATGAAATGTTGATGACATGTTGATGAAATTGTTGATGAATCGTTGATGAAAGGATGATGTATCATTGATTAATTTGTCACTGATGACAGCCTAGGACATGCCCATGTTAATTTCATTAACAGTTTGTCTGGAATTTCATCGACGATCGTTGATAAAACCTTGATTACAGGTACTGCAGGGAACTAACAAGAGAAATGGAGTAGAAAACGAGAAAGAAAGCTAACTTCGGTAAACCGAAGTTGGTATACCCTTGCAGTCTGCAATTGGATCATTGAAAATGGAACCATTTTAGTAATGTTGAAAAAATATAGAATTTTGTAAATTTTACATTTTACATGTAGAATTTTACATTTTCATATAAATCAACCGATCGCTTCTATGGCAGCTATCATTGCTATGGCAGCAATAGGATATAGTAGTCCGATTTCGGTCGTTCCGACATATATACTGCGTGCTAAAGAAATAAGACTATGCTGAAAATTTCAGCTCGATAGCTCAACAACTGAGAGACTAGTTCGCGTAGAAACCGACAGACGGACAGACAGACAGACGGTCATGGCTAGATCGACTCGGNATCGACTCGGCTGGTGATGATGATCAAGAATATATATACTTTATGGGGTCGGAGATGCCTCCTTCACTGCGTTGCAAACATCTGGTCAAAATTATAATACCCTCTGCAAGGATATAATGAAGAGCCTGTGAGTGAAAAATGCTAGCGAAAAAAAGTAAAGAACAAAGTAATGATCCTCAGTGGCGCCAATTTGGCTTCGAGAATCGATTACATCTGTCATACTTCGAATGCAGTAAGCATTAGAATTCATACTACAACATGCTTTACTTTTCCATAAGCTTGGCCGCCTTTTCTGCTAGTATACCTTCAAAATCGCCTACTTCGAATCGAGCAAGTAGGCGATAGCCGAGCACACTTCGTGCTGTATTACCGTCCTATATACTGTTGCATATAGGATTGTAATGCAGATACTGGCTGGTATACCACGTATATAGGATTGTAATGCAGATTGAACCGACTGAAAATAGTTTTATATTTCTATCAAAATAAAAGATATTCCTCATACAATTGTATCAATATTTTATTATTTTTTACTGTAACTAAATATTTGTTCATTATTTTTTGCTTTTTTCTTCGAATTTAGTATGCGATACGTTGTTGGTTTTAAGCGCACCCCAATATTGTAGCATCTATCGTTCAACCCATCTTCTTTAACTGCATCTACACGTCAGAAAAACAATTAGAAAATGATCTATTAAAAATCAGAATGTTTCGTGTTACTTACTTAATGGAATAAATATAATGCGTATGTGTGCATCGGTCAGCCGCCGTATATTATATTTGCTAAAGCCTCTTTTGAACATTAAACACTTTCAAAACTCACTAAATCGTTATAAAAACCCAAATAAATTCCTTTTCAAAACACTCCCGACACACACTTACACTTGCAAATAGTAAAGTGACAGATAAAAAAGACAAAATTATATATGAAATATATTTACAAACAAAAACACACACTCACAGGTGCCGAACACAGAAATGGTATAACAAAGCAAAATAATATAAGCCGAACGATTGCCGAAGCCTTGAAAGGCAGGAACAAAAAGAACGTCAGATTACAGTCCTGTGTTCTAACAGCTGGAGAAACGATTGAATACGAATGTACCTTCGACGATGCATCTTTGTAGAATTACCACATTCGGTCGTAGCAGGGTTACGCCACTGGGGAATTAAAGAAAAAAGAAATGAAGAAAAAATATTCCGCTGCCAAAAATTACTTCTCACTCAATTTTGGTTTTGCTTTTTGTGGACTTTTTTGTTGACATATACAAGCCAGTCGAATAGAAAAAATATTAATTTATTCGAAAAATATTGTTGTAACGTAAAAATAAAGAATATTGAAATCAGAAGTTATACCATTTTTATTATAGCATGCTTTTATTTTTTTTTTTTGTTTATTACAAGTTCAAACAACATATTCTTTTCGCACTTCGTTTACACGTTTTCTATTTTTTAAATAAAATGTATAATGTTTTAAAATTCCGCACAAATTGACTCAGCTAGCATGATTACGGGGATCCTTGAACACCGAAGGGGCCGTTCATATATATATTCAAAAATGGAAATAAAAAAAGAAGATCTCAACAACATCTGAGGTTTGCATGTGTTCGAGGGGAGAGTGCTATAGACAATCTTTATCTTCACATCTGTCCCTATTATTTTATTTCTAAATTCTTGAATATACAGGCAGGCTCCGGTTTTCACATTTTTTTTCGTTTTCGTCTTAGGTGCTCCGGTTTTCACAAATTTTTTGTCATCGTTTCGTTATTGGAATGTTTCATTTTTTCATCGTTTCTCACTGTTCAAACAGCGATTTGTTTTTTTTGTCAAAAATAAACAACGTGAAAAAATGCTTTTTATATTTTCAATTGCCTGTTTTGAAGCCAAAAGAAAGCTGAAATTGTTTGATTTAAGAAGATCGAGGCAGCTAAGATGCAACGCATGTGTTTTTAATATGACTGACGATCGGAACGTCTCATTCACAGAAATTTAAAATACTTCCAGTAATTTATAATTTTACAGGTTTGTTAAATCCTTTAGAATTGAGAAAAAGACTTTTATAAGCATTTTGGAGATAGTTAAGCTACATTTAAAGGTAACCACACTGTCACGCTCAATGCAATTGGCTGCTGTGTTGCGATACCTTGCCACTGGCTGCTACCAATTTTCAGTGGCCAAGGACCATCATATAAACATTGGGCGAAGCACATTCGGAAATTTTCTGCAAATATTTATTACGTTGATGGACATGTCCAGATGTCCGGGCAACAAATGCAGAAATCTTCT